>JAUIMM010000319.1:3100000-3117500 GCA_031769625.1 Taudactylus pleione | reverse complement strand
ATATCTATCTATCTATCTCATATCTATCTATCTTATATCTATCTATCTATATAGATAAAAATCAGAATTCAGGAGCACATTAGGAACATTAGAAACAGAGTTGAAGGACATGCAGTCTCCAAACACTTCTCAATAAAACATAATTCGGATCCCGAAGATATCACCTTCAAGGCAATAGAACACGTTACTCTGGGAGAAAGAGGTGGGGATTTGGGCAATCTGCTATCAAGAAGAGAGATGTTCTGGCTGTTTGAACTGGACACACTGGCACCTAAAGGCTTCAATGAATACTACGAAATTGCTCCTTTCTTGTGATATGCTCCATTCCTATCTACCAATATACCCCCAGGTTATGGAGGGGCCTGAGTAGTACCCTGAAGGTTCATCTTCTGAGGGAAGTCCAGGTTTGGTAGAATATCTGGCATTATGGACCATCGAAATATGTATTTGCTGCCATACCATCATGTGTGAGCCCAATCTCGTCCGATCTTGGAAGCAAAGCATGATTGGGCCAGGTTAGTACCAAGGAAGGTAACCCATTGAGAATACCTGGTGCTGCAAATTCAGCCGGCGGTTTGGAATATAACCAGGCTAGAGAATGATAATGCCTAAAAAGGGAATTATAGCATATTCACAATTGCAAGCCTTAAGGCCAAGGAGTGATTAATGATATCAGAACTTTACAATTCTAACTACCCAATTGAATGGAAAGAGGTGGATCTTGGGTTTGACTTATATGATTATCCAAGAAATCCTTAGAGTCCTTGGAACCTCCCCTTCAAGAAAAAGAGTAAAAGAATGATCCCCATACTTCAAGTACATCTTAAAACCGATTGTAACTATCTAACTGGATGAAAAGAGGTCGTTTGTCTGAGTCGGATCAATATGAAAATCCAAGAAATTTTCAGAGTCTTTGGAACCTCTTCTTCAAGGAAAAGAGTGAAAGAATGATCCCCATACCTTAAGAACATTTCACAACTTATTATATCCCTGAATTTCTGCTCCTCTTGGTTGAACTTTTAAAGAAATTCCTTTTTGGAATAAATATCTAAACAATATCCAATATAATTATATACATAAAACAATTCAGTACATATTCATAGTGTTTTTAGATCAAACTATTAATATATTATTATTCTAATATATATCTATGCCTAAGGAGAATGTTATACTTAGACTAATCATTTAATGATCTAACCTATATATCCAGCATCAAAACAGATTACCCTCCTTAAATGGAATGCTTATCCTTTATTATTTTAGTTTCAGATAATATGGAAGACACCACCTACTCATTATTCATACTTGGGCAAAAAACATACTAATTCTATAGACAAGAAGGGCGGAAGCATTAAGTCCGGAGAAAACAATGGGGCGGAAGAGCTCAACACATCTATTAAGTAAGGACGGAAGTGATGTGCCGCGTCCTGGAGCGAAACGACAGAAGGGTTGGTGGAAGTGACACGGCTCACCTCCGAACACGTCAACACACGGCGGGCGGAAGTGACGTGCCCAGTTCGGAACACGAGGAAGAAAACGGAAGTGCTTGATCGCGCGCTATGGTTTAACACAGCTGCCGGGAACGGATGTGACGCTCCAATTAAGGGCAGAGGCCAGTTCACAAAGGGCGGAAGTTGAACTTAAAAGATCGCCGTTTGACTATTTATAACTAACATTTCTTTATGGGAAACCCTGTAACACAAATTATTTTAAATGATGGCTTGCTGAATTATGAAATCGCTTGGTTTTGAGGTCTAATACATATGTCTAATACATATCTATTTCATATATATCTCATAACTATCTATCTATCTTTCTATCTATCTGTCTATCTATCTCATATCTATCAATCTTTCTATCTAACTATCTCATATCTTTCTGTCTATCTATCTCATATCTATCTATCTATCTATCTCATAACTATCTATCTCATATCTATCTATCTCATATCTATCTATCTATCTATCTATCTATCTATTTTTATATATCTAATATCTATTTTTCTATCTATTTATATCATATCTATCTATCTATCTTTTTATGTCATATCTATCTCTCTATCTATTTATGTATCTAACTCATATAAATCTATTTATCTCATATATATCTATTTCATATATATCTTTCAATCTATCTATCTATCTCTCTATCTATCTATCTATCTATCTATCTATCTATATTTCTCATATCTTTCTATTTCTCTCAAATCTCTCTATCTCATATCTATCTATCTATCATATATCTATCAATCTTTCTATCTATCTATCTATATTTCTATCTCATATTTATCTATTTATCTATCTATTTATCTCATATATATCTATTTTATATATATCTATTAATCTATCTATCTATCTATCTATCTATCTCCTATTATTCTGTCTATCTATCTCATATCTATCTATCTATTTATCTCATATTGATCTATCAATCTATCTATCTATCTATCTATCTGCTATCGATCTATCTATCTATCTACCTATCTCATTTCTATCTATCTATCATATATATCTATCTATTTATATCATATCTATTTATATATCTATCTATCTATATCATATAAATCTATTAATCTAATATATATCTATTTCATATATATCTATCTATCTCATATCTTTCTATATCTCTCATATCTATCTATCTCATATCTATCTATCTATCTATCTATCTATTTATATCATATCTATCAATCTTTCTATCTATCTATCTGATATATTTCTGTCTATCTATCTCATGTCTATCTATATATCTATCTATCTAGCTCATATTGATCTGTCTATCTATCTATCTATCTATCTATCTAATATTTATCTATCTATCTAATATCTATCTATCTCATTTCTATCTATCTATATATCTATCTATCTAAAATCTATCTATCTATCTCATATCTATCTATCTCATATCTATCTATGTATCTATCTATCTATCTAATATCTATCTATCTATCTATCTATCTAATTATCTATCTATTTATATCATTATCTATCTATCTAACTATCTATCTAGCTAACTCATATAAATCTATGTATCTCATATATATCTATTTCATATATATCTATTAATCTATCTATCTATCTATCTCCTATTTTTCTGTCTATCTATCTCATATCTATCTATCTATTTATCTCATATTGATCTATCAATCTATCTATCTATCTATCTATCTATCTATCTGCTATCGATCTATCTATCTATCTACCTATCTCATATCTATCTATCTATCTATCATATATATCTATCTATTTATATCATATCTATTTATATATCTATCTATCTATCTCATATAAATCTATTAATCTAATATATATCTATTTCATATATATCTATCTATCTCATATCTTTCTATATCTCTCATATCTATCTATCTCATATCTATCTATCTATCTATCTATTTATATCATATCTATCAATCTTTATATCTATCTATCTCATATATTTCTGTCTATCTATCTCATATCTATCTATATATCTATCTATCAAGCTCATATTGATCTGTCTATCTATCTATCTATCTATCTAATATTTATCTATCTATCTAATATCTATCTATCTCATATCTATCTATCTATATATCTATCTATCTAATATCTATCTATCTATCTCATATCTATCTATCTCATATCTATCTATCTATATATCTATCTATCTAATATCTATATATCTATCTATCTCATATCTATCTATCTCATATCTATCTATCTATCAATCTAATATCTATCTATCTATCTCATATCTATCTATCTTATATCTATCTATCTATATATCTATCTATCTCATATCTATATTTCTATCTATCTATTTACATCATATCTATCTAGCTATCTATTTATATCATATATATATATCTATCTATTTATCTATCTATCTATCTATCTCATATCTATTTATCTTTCTATCTATCTCATATCTATATATTTATCTATCTATTTATCTCATATTGATCTATCCATCTATCTATCTATCTATCTACTATCTATCTATCTATCTCATATATATCTATGTCATATCTTTATATCTATCTATGTATATAATATATATTTATCTATCTATCTATCTATCTCATATAAATCTATTTATCTAATATATATCTATTTCATATATATATATATATATATATATATATATATATATCTCTCATATATTTCTATTTCTCTCATATCTATCTCATTATCTATCCATCTATCTATCTATCTATCTATCTATCTATCTATCTGTCTATCTATCTATCAATCTACCTCTTATCTATCAATCTTTCTATCTATATCATATCTTTCTGTCTATCTGTCTCATGTCTATCTATCTATCTATCTCATATTGATCTATCTATCTATCTATCTATCTATCTAATATCTATCTATCTATCTATCTCATATCTATCTTTCTATCTTTTTATATCATATCAATCTATCTATCTATCTATCTATCTAGCTATCTAACTCATATCAATCTATTTATCTCATATATATCTATTTCATATCTATCTATCTATCTTTCTCATATCTATCTATTTCTCTCAAATCTATCTCATATCAATCTTTCTATCTATCTATCTATCTATCTCATATCTATCAATCTTTCTATCTATCTCCTATTTTTCTGTCTATCTATGTCATATCTATCTAATTATCTATCTCATATTGATCTGTCTATCTCATATATTTCTATCTATCTTTCTATCTATCTATCTATCTATCTCATATCTATCAATCTTTCTATCTATCTATATATCTCCTATCTTTCTGTCTATCTATCTCATATCTATCTATCTACCTATCTATCTATCCATTTATCTCATATCGATCTATCTATCTATCTCATATCTATCTATCTATCTATCTATCTATCTATCTATCTATCTATCTATATCATATCTATCTATCTATCTATCTATCTCATATAAATCTATTTGTCTAATACATATCTATTTCATATATATCTCATAACTATCTATCTATCTTTCTATCTATCTGTCTATCTATCTCATATCTATCAATCTTTCTATCTAACTATCTCATATCTTTCTGTCTATCTATCTCATATCTATCTATCTATCTATCTATCTCATAACTATCTATCTCATATCTATCTATCTCATATCTATCTATCTATCTATCTATCTATTTTTATATATCTAATATCTATTTTTCTATCTATTTATATCATATCTATCTATCTATCTTTTTATGTCATATCTATCTCTCTATCTATTTATGTATCTAACTCATATAAATCTATTTATCTCATATATATCTATTTCATATATATCTTTCAATCTATCTATCTATCTATCTCTCTATCTATCTATCTATCTATCTATATTTCTCATATCTTTCTATTTCTCTCAAATCTCTCTATCTCATATCTATCTATCTATCTCATATCTATCAATCTTTCTATCTATCTATCTATATTTCTATCTCATATTTATCTATTTATCTATCTATTTATCTCATATATATCTATTTCATATATATCTATTAATCTATCTATCTATCTATCTATCTATCTATCTATCTATCTCCTATTTTTCTGTCTATCTATCTCATATCTATCTATCTATTTATCTCATATTGATCTATCAATCTATCTATCTATCTATCTGCTATCGATCTATCTATCTATCTACCTATCTCATTTCTATCTATCTATCATATATATCTATCTATTTATATCATATCTATTTATATATCTATCTATCTATATCATATAAATCTATTAATCTAATATATATCTATTTCATATATATCTATCTATCTCATATCTTTCTATATCTCTCATATCTATCTATCTCATATCTATCTATCTATCTATTTATATCATATCTATCAATCTTTCTATCTATCTATCTGATATATTTCTGTCTATCTATCTCATATCTATCTATATATCTATCTATCTAGCTCATATTGATCTGTCTATCTATCTATCTATCTAATATTTATCTATCTATCTAATATCTATCTATCTCATTTCTATATATCTATATATCTATCTATCGTAAAACCTATCTATCTATCTCATATCTATCTATCTCATATCTATCTATCTATCTATCTAATATCTATCTATCTATCTATCTATCTATCTATCTATCTCATATCTATCTATTATATATCTATCTATCTATATATCTATCTATCTAATATCTATCTATCTATCTATCTATCTATCTATCTCATATCTATCTATCTCATATCTATCTATCTATCAATCTAATATCTATCTATCTATCTCATATCTATCTATCTTATATCTATCTATCTATATAGATAAAAATCAGAATTCAGGAGCACATTAGGAACATTAGAAACAGAGTTGAAGGACATGCAGTCTCCAAACACTTCTCAATAAAACATAATTCGGATCCCGAAGATATCACCTTCAAGGCAATAGAACACGTTACTCTGGGAGAAAGAGGTGGGGATTTGGGCAATCTGCTATCAAGAAGAGAGATGTTCTGGCTGTTTGAACTGGACACACTGGCACCTAAAGGCTTCAATGAATACTACGAAATTGCTCCTTTCTTGTGATATGCTCCATTCCTATCTACCAATATACCCCCAGGTTATGGAGGGGCCTGAGTAGTACCCTGAAGGTTCATCTTCTGAGGGAAGTCCAGGTTTGGTAGAATATCTGGCATTATGGACCATCGAAATATGTATTTGCTGCCATACCATCATGTGTGAGCCCAATCTCGTCCGATCTTGGAAGCAAAGCATGATTGGGCCAGGTTAGTACCAAGGAAGGTAACCCATTGAGAATACCTGGTGCTGCAAATTCAGCCGGCGGTTTGGAATATAACCAGGCTAGAGAATGATAATGCCTAAAAAGGGAATTATAGCATATTCACAATTGCAAGCCTTAAGGCCAAGGAGTGATTAATGATATCAGAACTTTACAATTCTAACTACCCAATTGAATGGAAAGAGGTGGATCTTGGGTTTGACTTATATGATTATCCAAGAAATCCTTAGAGTCCTTGGAACCTCCCCTTCAAGAAAAAGAGTAAAAGAATGATCCCCATACTTCAAGTACATCTTAAAACCGATTGTAACTATCTAACTGGATGAAAAGAGGTCGTTTGTCTGAGTCGGATCAATATGAAAATCCAAGAAATTTTCAGAGTCTTTGGAACCTCTTCTTCAAGGAAAAGAGTGAAAGAATGATCCCCATACCTTAAGAACATTTCACAACTTATTATATCCCTGAATTTCTGCTCCTCTTGGTTGAACTTTTAAAGAAATTCCTTTTTGGAATAAATATCTAAACAATATCCAATATAATTATATACATAAAACAATTCAGTACATATTCATAGTGTTTTTAGATCAAACTATTAATATATTATTATTCTAATATATATCTATGCCTAAGGAGAATGTTATACTTAGACTAATCATTTAATGATCTAACCTATATATCCAGCATCAAAACAGATTACCCTCCTTAAATGGAATGCTTATCCTTTATTATTTTAGTTTCAGATAATATGGAAGACACCACCTACTCATTATTCATACTTGGGCAAAAAACATACTAATTCTATAGACAAGAAGGGCGGAAGCATTAAGTCCGGAGAAAACAATGGGGCGGAAGAGCTCAACACATCTATTAAGTAAGGACGGAAGTGATGTGCCGCGTCCTGGAGCGAAACGACAGAAGGGTTGGTGGAAGTGACACGGCTCACCTCCGAACACGTCAACACACGGCGGGCGGAAGTGACGTGCCCAGTTCGGAACACGAGGAAGAAAACGGAAGTGCTTGATCGCGCGCTATGGTTTAACACAGCTGCCGGGAACGGATGTGACGCTCCAATTAAGGGCAGAGGCCAGTTCACAAAGGGCGGAAGTTGAACTTAAAAGATCGCCGTTTGACTATTTATAACTAACATTTCTTTATGGGAAACCCTGTAACACAAATTATTTTAAATGATGGCTTGCTGAATTATGAAATCGCTTGGTTTTGAGGTCTAATACATATGTCTAATACATATCTATTTCATATATATCTCATAACTATCTATCTATCTTTCTATCTATCTGTCTATCTATCTCATATCTATCAATCTTTCTATCTAACTATCTCATATCTTTCTGTCTATCTATCTCATATCTATCTATCTATCTATCTCATAACTATCTATCTCATATCTATCTATCTCATATCTATCTATCTATCTATCTATTTTTATATATCTAATATCTATTTTTCTATCTATTTATATCATATCTATCTATCTATCTTTTTATGTCATATCTATCTCTCTATCTATTTATGTATCTAACTCATATAAATCTATTTATCTCATATATATCAATTTCATATATATCTTTCAATCTATCTATCTATCTCTCTATCTATCTATCTATCTATCTATCTATCTATATTTCTCATATCTTTCTATTTCTCTCAAATCTCTCTATCTCATATCTATCTATCTATCTCATATCTATCAATCTTTCTATCTATCTATCTATCTATCTATATTTCTATCTCATATTTATCTATTTATCTATCTATTTATCTCATATATATCTATTTCATATATATCTATTAATCTATCTATCTATCTATCTATCTATCTCCTATTTTTCTGTCTATCTATCTCATATCTATCTATCTATTTATCTCATATTGATCTATCAATCTATCTATCTATCTATCTATCTATCTATCTGCTATCGATCTATCTATCTATCTACCTATCTCATTTCTATCTATCTATCATATATATCTATCTATTTATATCATATCTATTTATATATCTATCTATCTATATCATATAAATCTATTAATCTAATATATATCTATTTCATATATATCTATCTATCTCATATCTTTCTATATCTCTCATATCTATCTATCTCATATCTATCTATCTATCTATCTATTTATATCATATCTATCAATCTTTCTATCTATCTATCTGATATATTTCTGTCTATCTATCTCAATCTATCTATATATCTATCTATCTAGCTCATATTGATCTGTCTATCTATCTATCTATCTATCTATCTAATATTTATCTATCTATCTAATATCTATCTATCTCATTTCTATCTATCTATATATCTATCTATCTAAAATCTATCTATCTATCTCATATCTATCTATCTCATATCTATCTATGTATCTATCTATCTATCTATCTAATATCTATCTATCTATCTATCTATCTATCTCATATCTATCTATTATATATCTATCTATCTATATATCTATCTATCTAATATCTATCTATCTATCTATCTATCTATCTATCTCATATCTATCTATCTCATATCTATCTATCTATCAATCTAATATCTATCTATCTATCTCATATCTATCTATCTTATATCTATCTATCTATATATCTATCTATCTATCTATCTCATATCAATATTTCTATCTCTCTATTTACATCATATCTATCTAGCTATCTATTTATATCATATATATCTATCTATATATCTATCTATCTAATATCTATCTATCTATCTATCTATCTATCTATCTATCTCATATCTATCTATCTCATATCTATCTATCTATCAATCTAATATCTATCTATCTATCTCATATCTATCTATCTTATATCTATCTATCTATATATCTATCTATCTATCTATCTCATATCAATATTTCTATCTCTCTATTTACATCATATCTATCTAGCTATCTATTTATATCATATATATCTATCTATTTATCTATCTATCTATCTATCTCATATCTGTTTATCTTTCTATCTCATATCTATATATTTATCTATCTATTTATCTCATATTGATCTATCTATCTATCTATCTATCTATCTATCTCATATATATCTATGTCATATCTTTATATCTATCTATGTATATAATATATATTTATCTATCTATCTATCTATCTCATATAAATCTATTTATCTAATATATATCTATTTCATATATATATATATATATATATATATATATATATATATCTCATATATTTCTATTTCTCTCATATCTATCTCATTATCTATCTATCTATCTATCTATCTATCTATCTGTCTATCTATCAATCTACCTCATATCTATCAATCTTTCTATCTATATCATATCTTTCTGTCTATCTATCTCATGTCTATTTATCTTTCTATCTATCTATCTCATATTGATCTATCTATCTATCTATCTATCTAATATCTATCTATCTATCTCATATCTATCTTTCTATCTTTTTATATCATATCTATCTATCTATCTATCTAATTATCTATCTAGCTATCTAACTCATATCAATCTATTTATCTCATATATATCTATTTCATATCTATCTATCTATCTTTCTCATATCTTTCTATTTCTCTCAAATCTATCTCATATCAATCTTTATATCTATCTATCTATCTATCTATCTATCTCATATCTATCAATCTTTCTATCTATCTCCTATTTTTCTGTCTATCTATGTCATATCTATCTAATAATCTATCTCATATTGATCTGTCTATCTCATATATTTCTATCTATCTTTCTATCTATCTATCTCATATCTATCAATCTTTCTATCTATCTATATATCTCCTATCTTTCTGTCTATCTATCTCATATCTATCTATCTACCTATCTATCTATCCATTTATCTCATATCGATCTATCTATCTATCTCATATCTATCTATCTATCTATATCATATCTATCTATCTATCTATCTATCTATCTCATATAAATCTATTTGTCTAATACATATCTATTTCATATATATCTCATAACTATCTATCTATCTTTCTATCTATCTGTCTATCTATCTCATATCTATCAATCTTTCTATCTAACTATCTCATATCTTTCTTTCTATCTATCTCATATCTATCTATCTATCTATCTATCTATCTATCTATCTCATAACTATCTATCTCATATCTATCTATCTCATATCTATCTATCTATCTATCTATCTATTTTTATATATCTAATATCTATTTTTCTATCTATTTATATCATATCTATCTATCTATCTTTTTATGTCATATCTATCTCTCTATCTATTTATGTATCTAACTCATATAAATCTATTTATCTCATATATATCTATTTCATATATATCTTTCAATCTATCTATCTATCTCTCTATCTATCTATCTATCTATCTATCTATCTATCTATCTATCTATCTATCTATCTGTCTATATTTCTCATATATTTCTATTTCTCTCAAATCTCTCTATCTCATATCTATCTATCTATCTATCTCATATCTTTCTATATCTCTCATATCTATCTATCTCATATCTATCTATCTATCTATCTATTTATATCATATCTATCAATCTTTCTATCTATCTATCTGATATATTTCTGTCTATCTATCTCATATCTATCTATATATCTATCTATCTAGCTCATATTGATCTGTCTATCTATCTATCTATCTAATATTTATCTATCTATCTAATATCTATCTATCTCATTTCTATATATCTATATATCTATCTATCTAAAATCTATCTATCTATCTCATATCTATCTATCTCATATCTATCTATCTATCTATCTATCTATCTATCTATCTATCTATCTAATATCTATCTATCTATCTATCTATCTATCTATCTATCTGTCTATCTATCAATCTACCTCATATCTATCAATCTTTCTATCTATATCATATCTTTCTGTCTATCTATCTCATGTCTATTTATCTTTCTATCTATCTATCTCATATTGATCTATCTATCTATCTATCTATCTATCTAATATCTATCTATCTATCTCATATCTATCTTTCTATCTTTTTATATCATATCTATCTATCTATCTATCTATCTAATTATCTATCTAGCTATCTAACTCATATCAATCTATTTATCTCATATATATCTATTTCATATCTATCTATCTATCTTTCTCATATCTTTCTATTTCTCTCAAATCTATCTCATATCAATCTTTATATCTATCTATCTATCTATCTATCTATCTATCTATCTCATATCTATCAATCTTTCTATCTATCTCCTATTTTTCTGTCTATCTATGTCATATCTATCTAATAATCTATCTCATATTGATCTGTCTATCTCATATATTTCTATCTATCTTTCTATCTATCTATCTCATATCTATCAATCTTTCTATCTATCTATATATCTCCTATCTTTCTGTCTATCTATCTCATATCTATCTATCTACCTATCTATCTATCCATTTATCTCATATCGATCTATCTATCTATCTCATATCTATCTATCTATCTATATCATATCTATCTATCTATCTATCTATCTATCTATCTCATATAAATCTATTTGTCTAATACATATCTATTTCATATATATCTCATAACTATCTATCTATCTTTCTATCTATCTGTCTATCTATCTCATATCTATCAATCTTTCTATCTAACTATCTCATATCTTTCTTTCTATCTATCTCATATCTATCTATCTATCTATCTATCTATCTATCTATCTATCTCATAACTATCTATCTCATATCTATCTATCTCATATCTATCTATCTATCTATCTATCTATTTTTATATATCTAATATCTATTTTTCTATCTATTTATATCATATCTATCTATCTATCTTTTTATGTCATATCTATCTCTCTATCTATTTATGTATCTAACTCATATAAATCTATTTATCTCATATATATCTATTTCATATATATCTTTCAATCTATCTATCTATCTCTCTATCTATCTATCTATCTATCTATCTATCTATCTATCTATCTGTCTATATTTCTCATATATTTCTATTTCTCTCAAATCTCTCTATCTCATATCTATCTATCTATCTATCTCATATCTTTCTATATCTCTCATATCTATCTATCTCATATCTATCTATCTATCTATCTATTTATATCATATCTATCAATCTTTCTATCTATCTATCTGATATATTTCTGTCTATCTATCTCATATCTATCTATATATCTATCTATCTAGCTCATATTGATCTGTCTATCTATCTATCTATCTAATATTTATCTATCTATCTAATATCTATCTATCTCATTTCTATATATCTATATATCTATCTATCTAAAATCTATCTATCTATCTCATATCTATCTATCTCATATCTATCTATCTATCTATCTATCTATCTATCTATCTATCTATCTAATATCTATCTATCTATCTATCTATCTATCTCATATCTATCTATTATATATCTATCTATCTATATATCTATCTATCTAATATCTATCTATCTATCTATCTATCTCATATCTATCTATCTCATATCTATCTATCTATCAATCTAATATCTATCTATCTATCTCATATCTATCTATCTTATATCTATCTATCTATATAGATAAAAATCAGAATTCAGGAGCACATTAGGAACATTAGAAACAGAGTTGAAGGACATGCAGTCTCCAAACACTTCTCAATAAAACATAATTCGGATCCCGAAGATATCACCTTCAAGGCAATAGAACACGTTACTCTGGGAGAAAGAGGTGGGGATTTGGGCAATCTGCTATCAAGAAGAGAGATGTTCTGGCTGTTTGAACTGGACACACTGGCACCTAAAGGCTTCAATGAATACTACGAAATTGCTCCTTTCTTGTGATATGCTCCATTCCTATCTACCAATAAACCCCCAGGTTATGGAGGGGCCTGAGTAGTACCCTGAAGGTTCATCTTCTGAGGGAAGTCCAGGTTTGGTAGAATATCTGGCATTATGGACCATCGAAATATGTATTTGCTGCCATACCATCATGTGTGAGCCCAATCTCGTCCGATCTTGGAAGCAAAGCATGATTGGGCCAGGTTAGTACCAAGGAAGGTAACCCATTGAGAATACCTGGTGCTGCAAATTCAGCCGGCGGTTTGGAATATAACCAGGCTAGAGAATGATAATGCCTAAAAAGGGAATTATAGCATATTCACAATTGCAAGCCTTAAGGCCAAGGAGTGATTAATGATATCAGAACTTTACAATTCTAACTACCCAATTGAATGGAAAGAGGTGGATCTTGGGTTTGACTTATATGATTATCCAAGAAATCCTTAGAGTCTTTGGAACCTCCCCTTCAAGAAAAAGAGTAAAAGAATGATCCCCATACTTCAAGTACATCTTAAAACCGATTGTAACTATCTAACTGGATGAAAAGAGGTCGTTTGTCTGAGTCGGATCAATATGAAAATCCAAGAAATTTTCAGAGTCTTTGGAACCTCTTCTTCAAGGAAAAGAGTGAAAGAATGATCCCCATACCTTAAGAACATTTCACAACTTATTATATCCCTGAATTTCTGCTCCTCTTGGTTGAACTTTTAAAGAAATTCCTTTTTGGAATAAATATCTAAACAATATCCAATATAATTATATACATAAAACAATTCAGTACATATTCATAGTGTTTTTAGATCAAACTATTAATATATTATTATTCTAATATATATCTATGCCTAAGGAGAATGTTATACTTAGACTAATCATTTAATGATCTAACCTATATATCCAGCATCAAAACAGATTACCCTCCTTAAATGGAATGCTTATCCTTTATTATTTTAGTTTCAGATAATATGGAAGACACCACCTACTCATTATTCATACTTGGGCAAAAAACATACTAATTCTATAGACAAGAAGGGCGGAAGCATTAAGTCCGGAGAAAACAATGGGGCGGAAGAGCTCAACACATCTATTAAGTAAGGACGGAAGTGATGTGCCGCGTCCTGGAGCGAAACGACAGAAGGGTTGGTGGAAGTGACACGGCTCACCTCCGAACACGTCAACACACGGCGGGCGGAAGTGACGTGCCCAGTTCGGAACACGAGGAAGAAAACGGAAGTGCTTGATCGCGCGCTATGGTTTAACACAGCTGCCGGGAACGGATGTGACGCTCCAATTAAGGGCAGAGGCCAGTTCACAAAGGGCGGAAGTTGAACTTAAAAGATCGCCGTTTGACTATTTATAACTAACATTTCTTTATGGGAAACCCTGTAACACAAATTATTTTAAATGATGGCTTGCTGAATTATGAAATCGCTTGGTTTTGAGGTCTAATACATATGTCTAATACATATCTATTTCATATATATCTCATAACTATCTATCTATCTTTCTATCTATCTGTCTATCTATCTCATATCTATCAATCTTTCTATCTAACTATCTCATATCTTTCTGTCTATCTATCTCATATCTATCTATCTATCTATCTCATAACTATCTATCTCATATCTATCTATCTCATATCTATCTATCTATCTATCTATTTTTATATATCTAATATCTATTTTTCTATCTATTTATATCATATCTATCTATCTATCTTTTTATGTCATATCTATCTCTCTATCTATTTATGTATCTAACTCATATAAATCTATTTATCTCATATATATCAATTTCATATATATCTTTCAATCTATCTATCTATCTCTCTATCTATCTATCTATCTATCTATCTATCTATATTTCTCATATCTTTCTATTTCTCTCAAATCTCTCTATCTCATATCTATCTATCTATCTCATATCTATCAATCTTTCTATCTATCTATCTATCTATATTTCTATCTCATATTTATCTATTTATCTATCTATTTATCTCATATATATCTATTTCATATATATCTATTAATCTATCTATCTATCTATCTATCTATCTATCTATCTATCTATCTATCTCCTATTTTTCTGTCTATCTATCTCATATCTATCTATCTATTTATCTCATATTGATCTATCAATCTATCTATCTATCTATCTGCTATCGATCTATCTATCTATCTACCTATCTCATTTCTATCTATCTATCATATATATCTATCTATTTATATCATATCTATTTATATATCTATCTATCTATATCATATAAATCTATTAATCTAATATATATCTATTTCATATATATCTATCTATCTCATATCTTTCTATATCTCTCATATCTATCTATCTCATATCTATCTATCTATCTATCTATTTATATCATATCTATCAATCTTTCTATCTATCTATCTGATATATTTCTGTCTATCTATCTCATATCTATCTATATATCTATCTATCTAGCTCATATTGATCTGTCTATCTATCTATCTATCTATCTATCTATCTATCTATCTATCTATCTAATATTTATCTATCTATCTAATATCTATCTATCTATCTCATTTCTATCTATCTATATATCTATCTATCTAAAATCTATCTATCTATCTCATATCTATCTATCTCATATCTATCTATGTATCTATCTATCTATCTATCTAATATCTATCTATCTATCTATCTATCTATCTATCTATCTCATATCTATCTATTATATATCTATCTATCTATATATCTATCTATCTAATATCTATCTATCTATCTATCTCATATATATCTATCTCATATCTATCTATCTATCAATCTAATATCTATCTATCTATCTCATATCTATCTATCTTATATCTATCTATCTATATATCTATCTATCTATCTATCTCATATCTATATTTCTATCTCTCTATTTACATCATATCTATCTAGCTATCTATTTATATCATATATATCTATCTATTTATCTATCTATCTATCTATCTATCTCATATCTATTTATCTTTCTATCTCATATCTATATATTTATCTATCTATTTATCTCATATTGATCTATCTATCTATCTATCTATCTATCTATCTATCTATCTATCTCATATATATCTATGTCATATCTTTATATCTATCTATGTATATAATATATATTTATCTATCTATCTATCTATCTCATATAAATCTATTTATCTAATATATATCTATTTCATATATATATATATATATATATATATATATCTCATATATTTCTATTTCTCTCATATCTATCTCATTATCTATCTATCTATCTATCTATCTGTCTATCTATCAATCTACCTCATATCTATCAATCTTTCTAACTATATCATATCTTTCTGTCTATCTATCTCATGTCTATTTATCTTTCTATCTATCTATCTCATATTGATCTATCTATCTATCTATCTATCTAATATCTATCTATCTATCTCATATCTATCTTTCTATCTTTTTATATCATATCTATCTATCTATCTATCTATCTAATTATCTATCTAGCTATCTAACTCATATCAATCTATTTATCTCATATATATCTATTTCATATCTATCTATCTATCTTTCTCATATCTTTCTATTTCTCTCAAATCTATCTCATATCAATCTTTATATCTATCTATCTATCTATCTATCTATCTATCTATCTATCTATCTATCTATCTATCTATCTCATATCTATCAATCTTTCTATCTATCTCCTATTTTTCTGTCTATCTATGTCATATCTATCTAATAATCTATCTCATATTGATCTGTCTATCTCATATATTTCTATCTATCTTTCTATCTATCTATCTCATATCTATCAATCTTTCTATCTATCTATATATCTCCTATCTTTCTGTCTATCTATCTCATATCTATCTATCTACCTATCTATCTATCCATTTATCTCATATCGATCTATCTATCTATCTCATATCTATCTATCTATCTATATCAT
>JAUIMM010000319.1:3085000-3095000 GCA_031769625.1 Taudactylus pleione | reverse complement strand
TAATATATATTTTTCTATCTATCTCATATAAATCTATTTATCTAATATATATATATATATATATATATATATATATATATATCTCATAAATTTCTATTTCTCTCATATCTATCTATCTCATTATTTATCTATCTATCTATCTGTCTATCTAATATCTATCTATCTCATATCTATCTTTCTATCTATTTATATCATATCTTTCTATCTATCTATCTATCTATCTATCTATCTATCTATCTATCTATCTAGCTGTCTAACTCATATAAATCTATTTATCTCATATATATCTATTTCATATCTATCTATCTATCTTTCTCATATCTTTCTATTTCCCTCAAATCTATCTCATATCAATCTATCTATCTATCTATCTATCTATCTATCTCATATCTATCAATCTTTCTATCTATCTCCTATTTTTCTGTCTATCTATGTCATATCTATCTAATGATCTATCTCATATTGATCTGTCTATCTCATATCATTCTATGTATCTTTCTATCTATCTATCTATCTATTTCATATCTATCAATCTTTCTATCTATCTATATATTTCCTATCTTTCTATCAATCTCATATCTATCTATCTACCTATCTATCTATCCATTCATCTCATATCGATCTATCTATCTATCTCATATCTATCTATCTATATCATATCTATCTATCTATCTATCTATCTATTTCATATAAATCTATTTATCTAATACATATCTATTTCATATATATCTCAAAACTATCTATCTATCTTTCTATCTATCTATCTATCTATCTATCTATCTATCTAACTATCTAACTCATATCTAACAATCTTTCTATCTAACTATCACATATCTTTCTGTCTACCTATCTCATATCTATCTATCTATCTATCTCATAACTATCTATCTCATATCTATCTATCTATTTTTATATATCTAATATCTATTTTTCTATCTATTTATATCATATCTATCTATCCATTTTTTTATATCATATCTATCTCTCTATCTATTTATGTATCTAACTCATATAAATCTATTTATCTCATATATATCTATTTCATATATATCTTTCAATCTATCTATCTATCTATCTATCTATCTATCTATCTATCTATCTATATATATATCTTATATCTTTCTATTTCTCTCAAATCTCTCTATCTCATATCTATCTATCTATCTATCTCTTATCTATCAATCTTTCTATCTATCTATCTATATTTCTATCTCATATTTATCTATTTATCTATCTATTTATCTCATATTGATCTATCTATCTATCTATCTATCTATCTATCTCATATCAATCTATTTCATTTATATCTATGTCATATCTATCTATCTATTTATATCATATCTATTTATCTATCTATATATCTATCTATCTCAAATAAATCTATTTATCTAATATATATCTATTTCATATATATATTTATCTATCTATCTATCTAAATTTCTATCTATCTATCTATCTCATATCTATCAATCTTTCTGTCTATCTATCTTTGTATCTCATATCGATCAATCTTTCTATCTATCTATCTCATATCTTTCTGTCAATCTATCTCATATCTATCTATCTATCTCATATTGATCTATCTATCTATCTAATATCTATCTATCTATCTATTTATATCAAATCATATTTATATCATATATTTCTATCTTTCTGTCTATCTATCTATCTATCTATCTATCTCATATAAATCTATTAATCTCATATATATATATTTCATATATATCTATCAATCTATCTATCTATCTATCTATCTATCTATCTATATATATTTCTCATATCTTTCTGTTTCTCTCAAATCTATCTCATATCAATCAATCTATCTATCTATCTATCTATCTATCTATCTATCTATCTCTCTATCTATCTCATATATATCAATCTTTCAATCTATCTCCTATCTTTCTGTATATCTATGTCACATCTATCTATTGATCAATCTATCTATCTCATATTGATCTGTCTATATATCTATCTATGTATCTCATATCTATCTATCTATCTATCTATCTATCTATCTGTCTATCTATCATATATATTTATCTATCTCATATCTATCTATCTATTTATCTAATATGGCTATCTATCCCATATCAATCTGTCTATCCCAAATCAATCTGTTTATCCATATCAATATATCTATCTATCTAGCTATCTATCTATCTATCTATCTATCTATCTATCTCATATAAATCTATTTATCTCATGTATATCTATATAATATCTATCTATCAATCTATCTTTCTCATATATTTCTATTTCTCTCATATCTTTCTATTTCTCTCATATCTATCTCATATCTATCTATATATCTATATATATATATATATATCGATCTATCTCATATCTATCTATCTATCTGTCTATCTATCTATCTATCTATCTATCTATCTGTCTATCTATTTTTCTATCTATCGCATATCTATCTATCTATCTATCTATCTATCTATTTATATCATATCTATCTATTTATATCCTATCTATCTATCTATATTTCTATCTATCTATCTATCTATCTATCTATCTATCTATCTATCTATCTATATATCTATCTATCTATCATATCTATCTATCAATCTATCTATCTATCTTTCTCATATATATCTTTCTATATCATATCTATCTATCTATCTCATATACATCTTTTTATCTCATAATTCGCAATCTATTTCAAATCTATTTTATCTTTATCTCTATCTATCTATCATATCTATTTATCTATCTCATATCTATCTATTTATCTATTTATCTAATATGTTTAACTATCCCATATCAATCTGTCTATCCATATCAATCTATCTATCTATTTCATATAAATCTATTTATCTCAAATATATCTATATAATATCTATCTATCAATCTAACTTTCTCATATATTTCTATTTATCTCATATCTTTCTATTTCTCTCATATCTATCTATCTCATATCTATCGATATATCTATCTATCTATCTATCTGTCTATCTATCTATTTTTCTATCTATCTCATATCTATCTATCTATCTATCTATCTATCTATTTATATCATATCTATCTATCTATTTATATCATATCTATCTATCTATCTATCTATCTATCTATCTATCTATCTATCTATCTATCTATCTAACTCATATAAATCTATTTATCTCATATATATCTTTTTCATATATATCTATCAATCTACCTATCTATCTATCTATCTATCTATCTCATAACTATCTATCTCATATCTATCTATCTCATATCTATCTATCTATCTATCTATTTTTTTTTATATATCTAATATCTATTTTTCTATCTATTTATATCATATCTATCTATCTTTTTATATAATATCTATCTCTCTATCTATTTATGTATCTAACTCATATAAATCTATTTATCTCATATATATCTATTTCATATATATCTTTCAATCTATCTATCTATCTATCTATCTATCTATCTATCTATCTATCTATCTATATTTCTCATATCTTTCTATTTCTCTCAAATCTCTCTATCTCATATCTATCTATCTATCTCATATCTATCAATCTTTCTATCTATCTATCTATATTTCTACCTCATATTTATCTATTTATCTATCTATTTATCTCATATTGATCTATCTATCTATCTATCTATCTCATATCAATCTATTTCATTTATATCTATGGCATATCTATATATCTATTTATATCATATCAATTTATCTATCTATATATCTATCTATCTCATATAAATCTATTTATCTAATATATATCTATTTCATATATATATATTTATCTATCTATCCAGCTATCTAAATTTCTATCTATCTATCTATCTCATATCTATCAATCTTTCTGTCTATCTATCTTTGTATCTCATATCGATCAATCTTTCTATCTATCTATCTATCTATCTATCTCATTTCTTTCTGTCAATCTATCTCATATCTATCTATCTATCTCATATTGATCTATCTATCTATCTATCTATCTATCTATCTAATATCTATCTATCTATCTATTTATATCATATCATATTTATATCATATCTTTCTATCTTTCTGTCTATCTATCTATCTATCTATCTAACTATCTATATATATTTCTCATATCTTTCTGTTTCTCTCAAATCTATCTCATATCAATCAATCAATCAATCTATCTATCTATCTATCTCATATATATCAATCTTTCTATCTATCTCCTATCTTTCTGTATATCTATGTCACATCTATCTATTGATCAATCTATCTATCTCATATTGATCTGTCTATCTATCTATCTATCTATCTATCTATCTATCTATCTATCTATCTATCTCATATCTATCTATCTATCTATCTAACTATCTGTTTATCTATCATATCTATTTATCTCTCTCATATCTATCTATTTATCTATTTATCTAATATGTTTAACTATCCCATATCAATCTGTCTATCCCAAATCAATCTATCCATATCAATCTATCTATCTATCTCATAGAAATCTATTTATCTCAAATATATCTATATAATATCTATGAATCAATCTAACTTTCTCATATATCTCTATTTCTCTCATATCTTTCTATTTCTCTTATATCTATCTATCTCATATCTATCGATATATCTATCTATCTATCTATCTGTCTATCTATCTATCTTTCTATCTATCTCATATCTATCTATCTATCTATCTAACTCATATAAATCTATTTATCTCATATATATCTTTTTCATATATATCTATCAATCTATCTATCTATCTATCTATCTATCTCATAACTATCTATCTCATATCTATCTATCTCATATCTATCTATCTATCTATCTATTTTTATATATCTAATATCTATTTTTCTATCTATTTATATCATATCTATCTATCTTTTTATATCATATCTATCTCTCTATCTATTTATGTATCTAACTCATATAAATCTATTAATCTCATATATATCTATTTCATATATATCTTTCAATCTATCTATCTATCTATCTATCTATATATCTATCTATCTATCTATCTATCTATATTTCTCATATCTTTCTATTTCTCTCAAATCCCTCTATCTCATATCTATCTATCTATCTATCTATCTATCTATCTATCTATCTATCTATCTCATATCTATCAATCTTTCTATCTATCTATCTATATTTCTATCTCCTATTTATCTATTCATCTATCTATTTATCTCATATTGATCTATCTATCTATCTATCTATCTATCTATCTATCTATCTGTCTCATATCAATCTATTTCATTTATATCTATGTCATATCTATATATCTATTTATATCATATCAATTCATCTATCTATATATCTATCCCATATAAATCTATTTATCTAATATATATCTATTTCATATATATATTTATCTATCTATCTATCTATCTATCTATCTAAATTTCTATCTATCTATCTATCTATCTCATATCTTTCAATCTTTCTGTCTATCTATCTTTGTTTCTCATATCGATCAATCTTTCTATCTATCTATCTCATTTCTTTCTGTCAATCTATCTCATATCTATCTATCTATCTATCTATCTCATATTGATCTATCTATCTATCTATCTAATATCTATCTATCTATCTATTTATATCATATCATTTTTATATCATATCTTTCTATCTTTCTGTCTATCTATTTATCTATCTATCTATCTATCTAACTATCTATATATATTTCTCATAACTTTCTGTTTCTCTCAAATCTATCTCATATCAATCAATCAATCTATCTATCTCCTATCTTTCTGTATATCTATGTCACATCTATCTATTGATCAATCTTTCAATCTCATATTGATCTGTCTATATATCTATCTATCTATCTATCTATCTATCTATCTATATCATATCTATCTATCTATCTGTCTATCTATCATATCTATTTATCTATCTCATATCTATCTATTTATCTGTTTATCTAATATGGCTATCTATCCCATATCATTCTGTCTATCCCAAATCAATCTGTTTATCCATATCAATATATCTATCTATCTATCTCATATAAATCTATTTATCTCATAGCTATCTATATAATATCTATCTATCAATCTATCTTTCTCATACATTTCTATTTCTCTCATATCTTTCTATTTCTCTCATATCTATCTCATATCTATCTATATATCTATCTATATATCTATCGATCTATCTCATATCTATCTATCTATCTATCTGTCTATCTATCTATCTGTCTATATATTTTTCTATCTATCCCATATCTATCTATCTTTCTATCTATTTATATCATATCTATCTATCTATTTATATCCTATCTATCTATCTATATTTCTATCTATCTATCTATCTATCTTTCTATCAATCTATCTATCTCATATATATCTTTCTATATCATATCTATCTATCTATCTATCTCATATACATCTTTTTATCTCATAATTCGCTATCTATTTCAAATCTATTTTATCTTTATCTCTATCTCTCTATCTATCTATCTATCTATCTATCTATCTATCAAATCTATTTATCTATCTCATATCTATCTATTTATCTATTTATCTAAAATGTTTATCTATCCCATATCAATCTGTCTATCCCAAATCAATCTGTCTATCCATATCAATCTATCTATCTATCTCATATAAATCTATTTATCTCAAATATATCTATATAATATCTATCTATCAATCTAACTTTCTCATATATTTCTATTTCTCTCATATCTTTCTATTTCTCTTATATCTATCTCATATCTATCGATATATCTATCTATCTATCTATCTGTCTATCTATCTTTCTATCTATCTCATATCTATCTATCTATCTATCTATCTTTCTATTTAAATCATATCTATCTATCTATCTATCTATCTATCTATCTAACTCATATAAATCTATTTATCTCATATATATCTTTTTCATATATATCTATCAATCTATCTATCTATCTATCTATCTCATAACTATCTATCTCATATCTATCTATCTCATATCTATCTATCTATCTATTTTTATATATCTAATATCTATTTTTCTATCTATTTATATCATATCTATCTATCTATCTATCTTTTTATATCATATCTATCTCTCTGTCTATTTATGTATCTAACTCATATAAATCTATTAATCTCATATATATCTATTTCATATATATCTTTCAATCTATCTATCTATCTATCTATCTATCTATCTATCTATCTATATTTCTCATATCTTTCTATTTCTCTCAAATCTCTCTATCTCATATCTATCTATCTATCTATCTATCTATCTCATATTGATCTATCTATCTATCTATCTATCTATCTAATATCTATCTATCTATCTATTTATATCATATCATATTTATATCATATCTTTCTATCTTTCTGTCTATCTATTTATCTATCTATCTATCTATCTATCTAACTATCTATATATATTTCTCATATCTTTCTGTTTCTCTCAAATCTATCTCATATCAATCAATCAATCTATCTATCTATCTATCTATCTCATATATATCAATCTTTCTATCTATCTCCTATCTTTCTGTATATCTATGTCACATCTATCTATTGATCAATCTATCTATCTCATATTGATCTGTCTATATATCTATCTATCTATCTATATCATATCTATCTATCTGTCTATCTATCATATCTATTTATCTATCTCATATCTATCTATTTATCTATTTATCTAATATGGCTATCTATCCCATATCATTCTGTCTATCCCAAATCAATCTGTTTATCCATATCAATATATCTATCTATCTATCTATCTATCTCATATAAATCTATTTATCTCATAGCTATTTATATAATATCTATCTATCAATCTATCTTTCTCATACATTTCAATTTCTCTCATATCTTTCTATTTCTCTCATATCTATCTCATATCTATCTATATATCTATCTATATATCTATCGATCTATCTCATATCTATCTATCTATCTATCTGTCTATCTATCTATCTATCTGTCTATTTTTCTAACTATCGCATATCTATCTATCTATCTATCTATTTATATCATATCTATCTATTTATATCCTATCTATCTATCTATCTATCATATCTATCTATCAATCTATCTATCTATCTTTCTCATATATATCTTTCTATATCATATCTATCTATCTATCTCATATACATCTTTTTATCTCTTAATTCGCAATCTATTTCAAATCTATTTTATCTTTATCTCTATCTATCTATCTATCTATCTATCTATTTATCATATCTATTTATCTATCTCATATCTATCTATTTATCTATTTATCTAATATGTTTAACTATCCCATATCAATCTGTCTATCCATATCAATCTATCAATCTATCTCATATAAATCTATTTATCTCAAATATATCTATATAATATCTATCTATCAATCTAACTTTCTCATATATTTCTATTTCTCTCATATCTTTCTATTTCTCTCATATCTATCTATCTCATATCTATCGATATATCTATCTATCTATCTATCTATCTGTCTATCTATCTATTTTTCTATCTATCTCATATCTATCTATCTATCTATTTATATCATATCTATCTATCTATTTATATCATATCTATCTATCTATCTATCTAACTCATATAAATCTATTTATCTCATATATATATCTTTTTCATATATATCTATCAATCTACCTAGCTATCTATCTATCTCATAACTATCTATCTCATATCTATCTATCTCATATCTATCTATCTATCTATCTATTTTTATATATCTAATATCTATTTTTCTATCTATTTATATCATATCTATCTATCTTTTTATATAATATCTATCTCTCTATCTATTTATGTATCTAACTCATATAAATCTATTTATCTCATATATATCTATTTCATATATATCTTTCAATCTATCTATCTATCTATCTATCTATCTATCTATCTATCTATCTATCTATCTATATTTCTCATATCTTTCTATTTCTCTCAAATCTCTCTATCTCATATCTATATATCTATCTATCTCATATCTATCAATCTTTCTATCTATCTATCTATATTTCTACCTCATATTTATCTATTTATCTATCTATTTATCTCATATTGATCTATCTATCTATCTATCTATCTATCTATCTATCTCATATCAATCTATTTCATTTATATCTATGGCATATCTATATATCTATTTATATCATATCAATTTATCTATCTATATATCTATCTATCTCATATAAATCTATTTATCTAATATATATCTATTTCATATATATATATTTATCTATCTATCCATCTATCTAAATTTCTATCTATCTATCTATCTCATATCTATCAATCTTTCTGTCTATCTATCTTTGTTTCTCATATCGATCAATCTTTCTATCTATCTATCTCATTTCTTTCTGTGAATCTATCTCATATCTATCTATCTATCTCATATTGATCTATCTATCTATCTATCTATCTATCTATCTATCTAATATCTATCTATCTATCTATCTATTTATATCATATCATATTTATATCATATCTTTCTATCTTTCTGTCTATCTATCTATCTATCTATCTATCTATCTATCTATCTATCTAACTATCTATATATATTTCTCATATCTTTCTGTTTCTCTCAAATCTATCTCATATCAATCAATCAATCAATCAATCAATCTATCTATCTATCTCATATCTATCAATCTTTCTATCTATCTCCTATCTTTCTGTATATCTATGTCACATCTATCTATTGATCAATCTATCTATCTCATATTGATCTGTCTATATCTATCTATCTATCTATCTATCTATCTATCTCATATCTATCTATATATCTATCTGTCTATCTATCATATCTATTTATCTCTCTCATATCTATCTATTTATCTATTTATCTAATATGTTTAACTATCCCATATCAATCTGTCTATCCCAAATCAATCTATCCATATCAATCTATCTATCTATCTCATAGAAATCTATTTATCTCAAATATATCTATATAATATCTATCAATCAATCTAACTTTCTCATATATTTCTATTTCTCTCATATCTTTCTATTTCTCTTATATCTATCTATCTCATATCTATCGATATATCTATCTATCTATCTATCTATCTATCTATCT
>JAUIMM010000319.1:3080000-3082500 GCA_031769625.1 Taudactylus pleione | reverse complement strand
TCTATATTTCTCATATCTTTCTATTTCTCTCAAATCTCTCTATCTCATATCTATCTATCTAACTATCTATCTCATATTGATCTATCTATCTATCTATCTATCTATCTATCTATCTATCTATCTATCTAATATCTATCTATCTATCTATTTATATCATATCATATTTATATCATATCTTTCTATCTTTCTGTCTATCTATTTATCTATCTATCTATCTATCTATCTAACAATCTATATATATTTCTCATATCTTTCTGTTTCTCTCAAATCTATCTCATATCAATCAATTAATCTATCTATCTATCTATCTATCTATCTATCTATCTATCTATCTATCTATCTATCTCATATATATCAATCTTTCTATCTATCTCCTATCTTTCTGTATATCTATGTCACATCTATCTATTGATCAATCTATCTATCTCATATTGATCTGTCTATATATCTATCTATCTATCTATATCATATCTATCTATTTGTCTATCTATCATATCTATTTATCTATCTCATATCTATCTATTTATCTGTTTATCTAATATGGCTATCTATCCCATATCATTCTGTCTATCCCAAATCAATCTGTTTATCCATATCAATATATCTATCTATCTATCTATCTCATATAAATCTATTTATCTCATAGCTATCTATATAATATCTATCTATCAATCTATCTTTCTCATACATTTCAATTTCTCTCATATCTTTCTATTTCTCTCATATCTATCTCATATCTATCTATATATCTATCTATATATCTATCGATCTATCTCATATCTATCTATCTATCTGTCTATCTATCTATCTGTCTATCTATTTTTCTATCTATCGCATATCTATCTATCTATCTATCTATTTATATCATATCTATCTATCTATATATATCCTATCTATCTATCTATCTATATTTCTATCTATCTATCTATCAATCTATCTATCTATCTCATATATATCTTTCTATATCATATCTATCTATCTATCTCATATACATCTTTTTATCTCATAATTCGCTATCTATTTCAATTCTATTTTATCTTTATCTCTATCTATCTATCTATCTATCATATCTATTTATCTATCTCATATCTATCTATTTATCTATTTATCTAATATGTTTATCTATCCCATATCAATCTGTCTATCCCAAATCAATCTGTCTATCCATATCAATCTATCTATCTATCTCATATAAATCTATTTATCTCAAATATATCTATATAATATCTATCTATCAATCTAACTTTCTCATATATTTCTATTTCTCTCATATCTTTCTATTTCTCTTATATCTATCTATCTCATATCTATCGATATATCTATCTATCTATCTGTCTATCTATCTATCTTTCTATCTATCTCATATCTATCTATCTATCTATCTATCTATTTAAATCATATCTATCTATCTATCTAACTCATATAAATCTATTTATCTCATATATATATTTTTCATATATATCTATCAATCTATCTATCTATCTATCTATCTATCTCATAACTATCTATCTCATATCTATCTATCTCATATCTATCTATCTATCTATCTAATTTTATATATCTAATATCTATTTTTCTATCTATTTATATCATATCTATCTATCTATCTTTTTATATCATATCAATCTCTCTATCTATTTATGTATATAACTCATATAAATCTATTAATCTCATATATATCTATTTCATATATATCTTTCAATCTATCTATCTATCTATCTATCTATCTATCTATCTATCTATCTATCTATCTATATTTCTCATATCTTTCTATTTCTCTCAAATCTCTCTATCTCATATCTATCTATCTATCTCATATCTATCAATCTTTCAATCTATCTATCTATATTTCTATCTCATATTTATCTATTTATCTATCTATTTATCTCATATTGATCTATCTATCTATCTATCTCATATCAATCTATTTCATTTATATCTATGTCATATCTATATATCTATTTATATCATATCAATTTATCTATCTATATATCTATCTATCCCATATAAATCTATTTATCTAATATATATATATATATCTATTTCATATATATATTTATCTATCTATCTATCTATCTATCTAAATTTCTATCTATCTATCTCATATCTATCAATCTTTCTGTCTATCTATCTTTGTATCTCATATCGATCAATCTTTCTATCTATCTATCTCATTTCTTTCTGTCAATCTATCTCATATCTATCTATCTATCTATCTCATATTGATCTATCTATCTATCTATCTAATATCTATCTATCTATCTATCTATTTATATCATATCATATTTATATCATATCTTTCTTTCTTTCTGTCTATCTATCTATCTATCTATCTATCTATCTATCTATCTATCTATCTATCTATCTAACTATCTATATATATTTCTCATATCTTTCTGTTTCTCTCAAATCTATCTCATATCAATCAATCAATCAATCTATCTATCTATCTATCTATCTATCTATCTATCTATCTATCTATCTCATATATATCAATCTT